>JAUCMX010000004.1:18479164-18481664 GCA_033459395.1 Hemibagrus guttatus
AGCAGGAATGGGTTTCGTAATGTTCTATATATACAGGTTTGGGGAGTAACTAGTTACATGTAATGGCGTTACGTAATTTAATTACAAAATAAATGTAACAGTAATTTGTTAGTTACTGAGAAAAAATATGTAATTAAATTAGTTAGTTATTCATTCATTGTCTGCCGCTTATCCGAACTACACTCGGGTCACGGGGAGCCTGTGCCTATCTCAGGCGTCATAGGGCATCAAGGCAGGATACACCCTGGACGGAGTGCCAACCCATCGCAGGGCACACGCACACTCTCATTCACTCACGCAATCACACACTATGGACAATTTAGAGATGCCAATCAACCTACCATGCATGTGTTTGGACCGGGGGAGGAAACCGGAGTACCCGGAGGAAACCCCTGAGGCACGGGGAGAACATGCAAACTCCACACACACATGGCGGAGGCGGGAATCGATCCCCCAACCCTGGAGGTATGATGCAAACGTGCTAACCACTAAGCCACCGTGCCCCCTTTAGTTCTTCTTCTTCTTCTTCTTCTTCTTTCGGCTTTTCCCTTCAGGGGTCGCCACAGCGAATCATCTCTCTCCACCTATCCCTATCTTCTGCATCCTCAACCCTTGCACCCACTAGCTTCATATCCTCATTTATTACATCCATATACCTCCTCTTTGGCCTTCCTCTTTGCCTCCTGCCTGGCAGCCCCATGTCCAACATTCTCCTACCAATGTACTCACTGTCCCTCCTCTGAACATGTCCAAACCATCTTAATCTGGCCTCCCTAACTTTGTCCCCCAAACGTCCAACATGAGCTGTCCCTCTGATGTACTCATTCCTAATCCTGTCCAATCTTGTCACTCCCAAAGAGAACCTCAACATCTTCAGCTCTGCTACCTCGAGCTCTGACTCCTGTCTCTTCCTCAGTGACACTGTCTCTAAACCATACAGCATGGCTGGTCTCACCACTGTCCTGTACACCTTCCCCTTGATTCTCACTGATATTTTCTGATCACACAGAACTCCCGACACCTTTCTCCACCCATTCCAACCTGCCTGCACTCGCTTCTTTACCTCTTTCCCACACTCTCCATTACTCTGGACTGTTGACCCCAAGTACTTAAACTCCTGTACCTTCTTCACCTCTTCACCCTGTAACCTTACTGTTCCACTTCCCTCCCTTTCATTCACACACATGTACTCAGTCTTACTACGACTGACCTTCATTCCTCTTCTCTCCAGCGCAAACCTCCACCTCTCCAGGTTTTCCTCCACCTGCTCCCTGCTCTCACTACAGATCACAATGTCATCTGCAAACATCATTGTCCAAGGAGACTCCTGTCTGACCTCCTCTGACAACTGGTCCATCACTATAGCAAACAGGAAGGGGCTAAGAGCCGATCCCTGATGCAGTCCCACCTCCACATTGAACTCCTCTGTCTGACCTACAGCACACCTCACCACTGTCCTGCTCCTCTCATACATGTCCTTCACCACTCTGACATACTTCTCCGCTACTCCTGACTTCCTCATACCGTGCCCCCTTTAGTTATTTATGAAAATGTTAAAGATTACAAATAGGGTTACATCTGAATATTTTCTTTAAACAACTAGGATATGTTGAATAATATTAATGTATTGTTAGAATTTGTTAAAGCAGTGCTATTCTGATGCTTTTGATTGGTTCTCTGGTTTTAATTTGTAGCGCGCCAAGTCAAAAAAGCTGTAGGCTACTAAAACCTGTCTTAGAGTTGTTACCATGGCGAGTGATGATGATGCATTTCAGTACTGGAAATTTAAAAATAATTTCATCCTGAAATCCAAAAAGGGCACAAATATAACAGTTCAGTGCACAATTTGTTTGCCAGCTGTTAAAATGCTTTCAACATCAAAGGCTTCAATGTTGAATCCGAGGAAGCATCTGCAGGTATGTAGCCTTAGCCTTTTTTTATTTTATAAAAATGTTTTGTGTCATTATTGTGAGTGTACAGAAATAAAAACAGAGCCTTTAGTTTGGAATGATATAATATTATTCGTTTCTGTATAATAAAAAGTGACGGAGTAGTCAGTCGAGTTACTGTAGCTGCTATGTGGAAAAAATCCACCAAAACATGCCAGCGCATTCATCAACCCCAAAGTGTATTCAAGACCTGTATTCAAAACATTCAAAACAAATTAGCTAGTCTGCTAGCTACCTTTACCAGGCATAATTCTATTTATCAACCCTTTGACAGAAAATATATAGCTCCCATTTTTTCCTCCTTGAAAATGTGTTGGTAATGTCAGATCTAATATAGCTTAGTTATTTTAGCATTGTAGCATACGTTATGATGACTCACAAAGTCATCGAGTTGTGAAATTCAGGGCACCAACAGACTCCTCTGGCCAAAGCAATGTTATGTTAAGTCATTTTAATTTTGAGTGTCCTTTGTAAAATCAGTGCTTTAGACTGCTGCATGATTTTCAACTAAAAGTGACTTATGATCTGAATGATGACAATCTGCTGCAGTT